>CM057778.1:21676512-21690287 GCA_030064435.1 Trapa incisa
GATCCACTTTATTTGAATGATAGGGCCAACAAACAATCAATTATAAAAAATATAAAAAGGGCTCTTATTCAAAAAGTGATTTTCAACTAATTTTACGCTTCAATATAATTATCGTAAACGCTGTAACTTGTTTTCAATACTCAACGGATTTATCGAACCAAGTCTCCGCAATTTTAGAATCGCATTGTTAAATGGCTTGTTCTCCCCGGTCGGAATAGGTGGGTCTAAGCACATATGGCACGAAAAGGAAATCCGATTTCGGTAAGACTTGATCTGAATCGTAGTTCAGATTCAAGTTGGTTCAGTGAGGGCGACCGCGAAAGTCACCCAATGGGTCAGTCTTTTCCTTCAGTTTGTCCTCTATTTAAAATAAAAAAGCGTGGGAGGACGTTGCAGATGTCCGGGACGGACACGACTTCTTCTAACATTAGAAAACCACTTGAAAATTCGTGTAAAAGTTAGTAATTCGACTTTCTAATAGTCATTAGTTCCGTAGCTCTGGTAGAGAATTCCATGATTTCATTCAAGATCGAGTTTGAGAGAATCTCGCTAACATATGAATAAGTTAACTAGTAATTACTGACTTACTTATGGAATCTTAAATCGTTTCCGTCATTCGACTTGCATTTCTTAAGCACAAGGCCTAACTAGCATGATTGGAATTCGCAGTGGTAGAACCTCGTGAACCGGGCGTAGGACTTGACTTGCTCTTTCTTCTCTTATGATTTTTTCTACTTTTTTTAGTTTATATCAGACTAGAAGACGATGTTCATTGGATGACTAGTATCATATATGCCGGAAGTCTCAAGTCAAGTATGGCAGGATAAAGCTAATCAATGAGATAAGGTGTAAGGTGACATATAGTCAAGGCAAGCGCTTCTTCATGTCTCAAGTAAAAATGGGGAGTGCCAGTTGACAGGCGGTCGGTTAGTGTCGATGGGGTGTACAGAAGTGGTGAAGTTTCAGCCAAAGTAGCACTTGCCAGAAAAGTATTCCAACTAACAACTGTTTTGATTGGAAAGGGGAGAAAGGGGACTAGTCAAGCACTCGTTCCAGCCAACCAAGAATCAAGTCTGGTCCAAGCGGAGGTACGGATCGACCCTACGTGAGCAAGCGGAGCCTCGAAACAGAATGCTTGTTTGTGCTTCGTTTTCTCGCTTGGTACTTCGACTTTCTCTTCCATCCTCTGCTTGCTCTTTGGTGCATTTCGGGTCCTTTCGGACCCCGCTTGTTGGCTCTCAAGCCTACGCACACGTCTACCCTCTACCTTTTCTCGTTCGTTAGTACGCTTATACGTAGTTTTCTCGCTTGCTCTCTTGCTAGCTTCGACTTTCTATTTTCCTGGCAAGGGTACGCTTCCAGTGCCTTCGCTTGCTTTCCAGTCGCTTTCTTGCTCGCGTAGTTCTAGCCGTAGCAAGCGTAGGCGAGAAAGCTAGAGCAGTAAGCTCCGAGCCCGAAGGACGAAGCGCGCCAAAGAGTTTTTGGCGTGCTTCGCCTCTAATGCCTACACTTGCTCTTTGGCGTGCTTCGTCCTTCGGACCCGGAGTTTGTTAGGGAGAAACGACCCGGAGTGAGCGAGAGAGTATGCGGAGGTCTGGAACGACCCTACGCGAGCAAGCGTAGGCTCTAATAGAAAGCCGTAGCAGCAAGCAAAGTTCCGAAAGGACCCGAAGCACACCAAAAAGTAAGCGAAGGCTCGAAAGCTGAAGCACGCTAATGTGCACGTAGTTTTCTCGTTGGCACGCTATACGTTTTCTCGTTTGCTCTTTCTCGCCGTAGCTTGCTCTCTTGCGCGTAGGGTCGGTCTCCCCTACCCTTCCTTCCAAAAGCAGACGAAATCACTATGGAACTGGACCACCTCGCTGCTCTTCCCCTACTTGTTCCTATAGATTTACCCTTTCATTCTTTCCGAAACGCCCTCAGGACTCAGGGGAATATAAAAAGCGACATCTAAGTCAACACTCGGGAGCTACCTTAAACTCCACTCGGTGTCCTTCCCCAGCAAGCAAAGGCTGCTCAATAGAAAGACTGAGCAGCAAGGGAAGGTCCGGGAGGAGCGACAGAACTTATGCGCACCAAAGAGCAAGCGAAGGTTTGGAAGGATCCGAAGTGCACCAAAGAGCAAGTGAGAAAACTACGCGCACACTAGCGCGATCCGGCTTTCAAGCCTCCGCTTACTCTCTTACTCGCATAGGGTTGTTACTCCCCAACAAGCATAGGCGCTAGAAGCGAAACATACCAAATAGCAAACGTAGGCACAATTTCCCTCTTTCCGTAAGCATCGAAACATACCAAATAGCAAACGTAGGCACAATTTCCCTCTTTCCGTAAGCATCTAGTATCTCAGCAGATTAACATTTCTCTAAGCTTATCTTGAGCTTATACATCGTTTGAAAGTTAATTCAAGAATCTAATGAATAGCTAAGATTTGTTGACGATCCCTTGCTATAATCCCAACGATATCATAGTACCGGCTACTCCTACTTTTTCCACTTCGCATATAGGCTTTATATTCTCTATGGCGTCAACCATAAGTTTGATTAAATCGCCTTCAGTTCTGCACCCTTACCTCCTTTATCACTGAGCGATCATTTAGGGGTCTTTGCTGGTGATTCGGGCTGTTTCCCTCTCGACTTATCCCCACCGTCTCATTGGCCGACCTTGACCCTTTGGGGTCAGATCTAGTATTCAGAGTTCATTTAGGGACCTTAGCTAGTGATCCGAGCTGTTTCCCTCTCGATGATGAAGCTTATCCCCCACCGTCTCACTGGCCGACCTTGACCCTTTGGGGTCAGATCTAGTATTCAGAGTTTTCCTCGATTTGGTACCGCTCGCGCGGTCCGCACCGAAACAGTGCTTTACCCCTAGATGTTTAGTCAACTGTTGCGCCTCAACGCATTTCGGGGAGAACCAGCTAGCTCTAGGTTTGAGTGGCATTTCACCCCTAACCACAACTCATCTGCTGATTCTTCAACATCAGTCGGTTTGGACCTCCACTTAATTTCACCCAAGCTTCATCCTGGTCATGGATAGATCACCTAGGTTCGGGTCCATAAGTAGTGATAATTGTCCTATGAAAACTCGCTTTCGCTACGGCTCCAGTGGTTCCCTTAACCAAGCCACTGCCTATGAGTTGCCGACTCATTCTTCAACAGGCACGCGGTCAAAGCCCCAAACTCCTCCCACTACTAGGGAGCTTACGGTTTCATGTTCTATTTCACTCCCCAATGGGGGTTCTTTTCACTCTTCCCTCACGGGCCCTCCCTTTCTATTCCTCGGTAAACAGTTCATTTTCATTCATTCATTGATTGATTCAAGGTAGCAAGCGTAGGGGAGACCGTAGGCTTGCTATATGGCAAGTGTAGGCGAGAAAGAGAAAGAGCAAACGGAGGGGAGACCGTAGACTTGCTATATGGCAAGCGGAGGGTTCAAAAGACGAAGCGAGCAAGCAAGCGAGAAAAGGTAGTGTTCGCATACTAGCGAACGGGAAAAGGTAGAGCATAGACGCGAATGAGAAAACTACGAGCGTACTAGCACGCAGAGGTTTGAGAGCCAGCAAGCGGAGGTCCGAAAAGACCCGAAGCGAGCCAAAGAGCAAGCGGAGGCTCGAAAGAGAGCGCTAGTGTCAGCGTATAGAGTCTGCATTGCTTGCTGCTCTCCTTCACACCCTACGCTTGCTCTTTGGCGTGCTTTGCTTCCAACGCCAAAGAGTAAGCAGAGGGGAGGAAGGACCGTAGGCTTGAGAAAGAAAGCCAGAGCATACGAATTCTTTTCTTGTTAGTGTGCTTAGGCTCGAAGAGTTTGCTTGTTGCTCTCCTTAGGTTTTTAGGGTTTTTTAGGGTCTTTTCGGGTTTTTTTAGGAATTTTTAGGGTTTTTTTTAGAGTATTTTAGGGTTTTTTTAAAGGTTTTTTAGTGTTTTTTTAGGGTTTTTAGGGATTTTTAGGATTTTTTTAGTTTTTTAGGGTTTTTAGGGTATTGTAGGGCTTTTTAGGGTTTTTTCCGGGGTTTTCATGGTTTTAGAGGTTTTTTAGGGTTTTTTAGCATTTTTTTAGATCTTTTAGGGGTTTTTTTTAGGGTTTAGGGTTTTTTTAGGGTCCTTTAGGGCCTTTTAGCGTCTTTTAGGGTTTTTTTTAGGGTGTTTAGTGTTTTTTAAGGATTTTTTAGGGTTTTTTCGGATTTTTAGGGTTTTTATGGTTTTTTTAGGGGTTTTTTTTTAGGGTTTTTGAGATTTTTTTAGATTTTTTTTGGGGTTTTTCTTAGGGTTTTAGGGTTTTTTTCGGGTTTTTTAGGGTTTGTTTAGGGGGTTTTTTTAGGGTTTTTTTGGGGGTTTTTTTTAGGGTTTTTGAGATTTTTTTTCGGGTTTTTCTTAGGGTTTTAGGGTTTTTTAGGGTTTTTTTGGGGGTTTTTTTAGGGTTTTTTAGGATTTATTAGGGTTTTCTAGGGTTATATTGGGTTTTTTAGGGTTTTTTAGGTTTTTTATTGTTTTTTAGGGTTTTTTAGGGTTTTTTCAGGGGTTTTCATGATTTTAGAGGTTTTTTAGGGTTTTTTAGCATTTTTTTAGATCTTTTAGGGGTTTTTTTTAGGGTTTAGGGTTTGTTTAGGGTCCTTTAGGGCCTTTTAGCGTCTTTTAGGGTTTTTTTAGGGTGTTTAGTGTTTTTTAAGGATGTTTTAGGGTTTTTTCGGATTTTTAGGGTTTTTATAGTTTTTTTAGGGGTTTTTTTAGGGTTTTTGAGATTTTTTTAGATTTTTTTTTGGGTTTTTCTTTGGGTTTTAGGGTTTTTTTTCGGGTTTTTTAGGGAGTTTTTTTAGGGTTTGTTTGGGGGGTCTTTTAGGGTTTCTTTGGGGGTTTTTTTTGGGTTTTTTAAGGTTTTTTTTCGGGTTTTTTTGGGGGGTTTTTTAGGGTTTTTAGGATTTTTTAGCGTTGTTTAGGTCTTTTAGGGATTTTTAGGGTTTTTTAGGGTTTTAGGATTTTTTAGGGTTTTTAGGGTATTGTAGGGCTTTTTAGGGTTTTTTCAGGGGTTTTCATGGTTTTAGAAGTTTTTTAGGGTTTTTTAGCATTTTTTTAGATCTTTTAGGGGTTTTTTTTTAGGGTTTAGGGTTTTTTTAGGGTTTTTAAGGGTTTTTTAGTGTTTTTTAGTGTTTTTTTGGGGTTTTTAGGGTATTGTAGGGCTTTTTAGGGTTTTTTCAGGGGTTTTCATGGTTTTAGAAGTTTTTTAGGGTTTTTTAGCATTTTTTAGATCTTTTAGGGGTTTTTTTTTAGGGTTTAGCGGTTTTTTCGGGTTTTTTAGGGTTTTTTAGGGTTTTTAGGGTTTTTTAGGGTTTTTTAGGGTTTTTTTATAGGGTTTTTTTTAGGGTTTTTAGGGTTTTTTAGGGTTTTATAGGGTTTTTTAGGGTTTTTTTAGGGTTTTTAGGGTTTTTTAGGGTTTTTTAGGGTTTTTTAGGGTTTTTAGGGTTTTTAGGGTTTTTTAGGGTTTTTAAGGGTTTTTTTAGGGTTTTTTAGTGTTTTTTAGGGTTTTTTAGGGTTTTTAGGGTTTTTTAGGGTTTTTTAGGGTTTTAGGGTTTTATAGGGTTTTTTAGGGTTTTATAGGGTTTTTTAGGGTTTTTTTATAGGGTTTTTTAGGGTTTTTTAGGGTTTTTAGGATTTTTTAGCGTTGTTTAGGTCTTTTTGGGATTTTTAGGGTTTTAGGATTTTTTTAGGGTTTTTAGGGTATTGTAGGGCTTTTTAGGGTTTTTTCAGGGGTTTTCATGGTTTTAGAAGTTTTTTAGGGTTTTTTAGCATTTTTTTAGATCTTTTAGGGGTTTTTTTTAGGGTTTAGGGTTTTTTTTAGGGTTTTTAAGGGTTTTTTAGGGTTTTTTTGGGATTTTTAGGGTATTGTAGGGCTTTTTCAGGGGTTTTCATGGTTTTAGAAGTTTTTTAGGGTTTTTTAGCATTTTTTTAGATCTTTTAGGGGTTTTTTTAGGGTTTAGGAGTTTTTTAGGGTTTTTTAGGGTTTTTTAGGGTTTTTAGGGTTTTTTAGGGTTTTTAGGGTTTTTTAGGGTTTTTTAGGTTTTTTTTAGGGTTTTTAGGGGTTTTTTAGGGTTTTTAGGGTTTTTTAGGGTTTTTTAGGGTTTTTTAGGGGTTTTTTAGGGTTTTTTAGGGTTTTTTTAGGGTTTTTTTAGGGTTTTTTTAGGGTTTTTTAGGGTTTTTTAGGGTTTTTTTAGGGTTTTTTAGGGTTTTTTTTAGGGTTTTTTAGGGTTTTTTAGGGTTTTTTAGGGTTTATTAGGGTTTTATTAGGGTTTTATTAGGGTTTTTTAGGGTTTTTTAGGGTTTTTTAGGGTTTTTTAGGGTTTTTAGGTTTTTTAGGGTTTTTAGGGTTTTTTAGGGTTTTTTAGGGTTTTTTAGGGTTTTTTAGGGTTTTTTAGGGTTTTTTAGGGTTTTTTAGGGTTTTTTAGGGTTTTTTAGGGTTTTTAGGGTTTTTAGGGTTTTTTAGGGTTTTTTAGGGTTTTTTAGGGTTTTTTAGGGTTTTTTAGGGTTTTTTAGGGTTTTTTAGGGTTTTTAGGGTTTTTTAGGGTTTTTTAGGGTTTTTTAGGGTTTTTTAGGGTTTTTTAGGGTTTGTTTTAGGGTTTTTTAGGGTTTTTTAGGGTTTTTTAGGGTTTTTTAGGGTTTTTTAGGGTTTTTTAGGGTTTTTTTAGGGTTTTTTAGGGTTTTTTAGGGTTTTTTAGGGTTTTTTAGGGTTTTTTAGGGTTTTTTAGGGTTTTTTAGGGTTTTTTAGGGTTTTTAGGGTTTTTTAGGGTTTTTTAGGGTTTTTTAGGGTTTTTGGTTTTAGGGTTTTTTAGGGTTTTTTAGGGTTTTTAGGGTTTTTTAGGGTTTTTTAGGGTTTTTTAGGGTTTTTTAGGGTTTTTAGGGTTTTTTAGGGTTTTTTAGGGTTTTTTAGGGTTTTTTAGGGTTTTTTAGGGTTTTTTAGGGTTTTTTAGGGTTTTTTAGGGTTTTTAGGGTTTTAGGGTTTTAGGGTTTTTTAGGGTTTTTTAGGTTTTTAGGGTTTTTTAGGGTTTTTTAGGGTTTTTTAGGGTTTTTTAGGGTTTTTTAGGGTTTTTTAGGGTTTTTTAGGGTTTTTTAGGGTTTTTAGGGTTTTTTAGGGTTTTTTAGGGTTTTTAGGGTTTTTTAGGGTTTTTTAGGGTTTTTTAGGGTTTTTTAGGGTTTTTTAGGGTTTTTTAGGGTTTTTTAGGGTTTTTTAGGGTTTTTTAGGGTTTTTTAGGGTTTTTTAGGGTTTTTTAGGGTTTTTTAGGGTTTTTTAGGGTTTTTAGGGTTTTTTAGGGTTTTTTAGGGTTTTTTAGGGTTTTTAGGTTTTAGGGTTTTTTAGGGTTTTTTAGGGTTTTTAGGGTTTTTTAGGGTTTTTTAGGGTTTTTAGGGTTTTTTAGGGTTTTTTAGGGTTTTTAGGGTTTTTTAGGGTTTTTTAGGGTTTTTTAGGTTTTTTAGGGTTTTTTAGGGTTTTTTAGGGTTTTTTAGGGTTTTTTAGGTTTTTTAGGGTTTTTTAGGGTTTTTTAGGGTTTTTTAGGGTTTTTTTAGGGTTTTTTAGGGTTTTTTAGGGTTTTTAGGGTTTTTTAGGGTTTTTTAGGGTTTTTTTAGGGTTTTTTAGGGTTTTTAGGGTTTTTTAGGGTTTTTTAGGGTTTTTTAGGGTTTTTTAGGGTTTTTTAGGGTTTTTTAGGGTTTTTTAGGGTTTTTTAGGGTTTTTTAGGGTTTTTTAGGGTTTTTTAGGGTTTTTAGGGTTTTTTAGGGTTTTTTAGGGTTTTTTAGGGTTTTTTAGGGTTTTTTAGGGTTTTTTAGGGTTTTTTAGGGTTTTTTAGGGTTTTTAGGGTTTTTTAGGTTTTTTAGGTTTTTTAGGGTTTTTTAGGGTTTTTTAGGGTTTTTTAGGGTTTTTAGGGTTTTTTAGGGTTTTTTAGGGTTTTTAGGGTTTTTAGGGTTTTTTAGGGTTGTTTTAGGGTTTTTTAGGGTTTTTTAGGGTTTTTTAGGGTTTTTTAGGGTAGGGTTTTTAGGGTTTTTTAGGGTTTTTTAGGGTTTTTTAGGGTTTTTTAGGGTTTTAGGGTTTTTAGGGTTTTTTAGGGTTTTTTAGGGTTTTTAGGGTTTTTTAGGGTTTTTTAGGGTTTTTTAGGGTTTTTTAGGGTTTTTTAGGGTTTTTTAGGGTTTTTAGGGTTTTTAGGGTTTTTTAGGGTTTTTTAGGGTTTTTTAGGGTTTTTAGGGTTTTTAGGGTTTTTTAGGGTTTTTTAGGGTTTTTTAGGGTTTTTTAGGGTTTTTTAGGGTTTTTTAGGGTTTTTTAGGGTTTTTTGGGTTTTTAGGGTTTTTTAGGGTTTTTTAGGGTTTTTTAGGGTTTTTTAGGGTTTTTTAGGGTTTTTTAGGGTTTTTTAGGGTTTTTTTAGGGTTTTTAGGGTTTTTTAGGGTTTTTTAGGGTTTTTTAGGGTTTTTTAGGGTTTTTTAGGGTTTTTTAGGGTTTTTTAGGGTTTTTTAGGGTTTTTTAGGGTTTTTAGGGTTTTTTAGGGTTTTTTAGGGTTTTTAGGGTTTTTTAGGGTTTTTTAGGGTTTTTTAGGGTTTTTTAGGGTTTTTTAGGGTTTTTTAGGGTTTTTTAGGGTTTTTTAGGGTTTTTTAGGGTTTTTTAGGGTTTTTTAGGGTTTTTAGGGTTTTTTAGGGTTTTTTAGGGTTTTTTAGGGTTTTTTAGGGTTTTTTAGGGTTTTTTAGGGTTTTTTAGGGTTTTTTAGGGTTTTTTAGGGTTTTTTAGGGTTTTTAGGGTTTTTTAGGGTTTTTTAGGGTTTTTTAGGGTTTTTTAGGGTTTTTTAGGGTTTTTTAGGGTTTTTTAGGGTTTTTAGGGTTTTTTAGGGTTTTTTAGGGTTTTTTAGGGTTTTTTAGGGTTTTTTAGGGTTTTTAGGGTTTTTTAGGGTTTTTTAGGGTTTTTAGGGTTTTTTAGGGTTTTTTAGGGTTTTTTAGGGTTTTTTAGGGTTTTTTAGGGTTTTTTAGGGTTTTTAGGGTTTTTTAGGGTTTTTTAGGGTTTTTTAGGGTTTTTTAGGGTTTTTTAGGGTTTTTTAGGGTTTTTTAGGGTTTTTTAGGGTTTTTTAGGGTTTTTTAGGGTTTTTTAGGGTTTTGTTTAGGGTTTTTAGGGTTTTTTAGGGTTTTTAGGGTTTTTTAGGGTTTTTTAGGGTTTTTTAGGGTTTTTTAGGGTTTTTTAGGGTTTTTTAGGGTTTTTTTAGGGTTTTTTAGGGTTTTTTAGGGTTTTTTAGGTGTTTTTAGGGTTTTTTAGGGTTTTTTAGGGTTTTTTAGGGTTTTTTAGGGTTTTTTAGGGTTTTTTAGGGTTTTTTAGGGTTTTGGTTAGGGTTTTTAGGGTTTTTAGGGTTTTTGGGTTTTTTAGGGTTTTTTAGGGTTTTTAGGGTTTTTTAGGGTTTTTTGGGTTTTTAGGGTTTTTTAGGGTTTTTTAGGGTTTTTAGGGTTTTTTAGGGTTTTTAGGGTTTTTAGGGTTTTTAGGGTTTTTAGGGTTTTTTAGGGTTTTTTAGGGTTTTTTAGGGTTTTTAGGGTTTTTTAGGGTTTTTTAGGGTTTTTTAGGGTTTTTTAGGGTTTTTTAGGGTTTTTTAGGGTTTTTTAGGGTTTTTTAGGGTTTTTTAGGGTTTTTTAGGGTTTTTTAGGGTTTTTTAGGGTTTTTTAGGGTTTTTAGGGTTTTTTAGGGTTTTTAGGGTTTTTTAGGGTTTTTTAGGGTTTTTTAGGGTTTTTTAGGGGTTTTTAGGGTTTTTTAGGGTTTAGGGTTTTTAGGGTTTTTTAGGGTTTTTTAGGGTTTTTTAGGGTTTTTTAGGGTTTTTTTAGGGTTTTTTAGGGTTTTTTAGGGTTTTTTAGGGTTTTTTAGGGTTTTTTAGGGTTTTTTAGGGTTTTTTAGGGTTTTTTAGGGTTTTTTAGGGTTTTTTAGGGTTTTTTAGGGTTTTTTAGGGTTTTTTAGGGTTTTTTAGGGTTTTTTAGGGTTTTTTAGGGTTTTTTAGGGTTTTTTAGGGTTTTTTAGGGTTTTTGGGTTAGGGTTTTTAGGGTTTTTTAGGGTTTTTTAGGGTTTTTAGGGTTTTGGTTAGGGTTTTTTAGGGTTTTTTAGGGTTTTTTAGGGTTTTTTAGGGTTTTTTAGGGTTTTTTAGGGTTTTTTAGGGTTTTTAGGGTTTTTTAGGGTTTTTTAGGGTTTTTTAGGGTTTTTTAGGGTTTTTTGGGTTTTTTAGGGTTTTTAGGGTTTTTTAGGGTTTTTTAGGGTTTTTTAGGGTTTTTAGGGTTTTTAGGGTTTTTTAGGGTTTTTTAGGGTTTTTTAGGGTTTTTTAGGGTTTTTTAGGGTTTTTTAGGGTTTTTTAGGGTTTTTTAGGGTTTTTTAGGGTTTTTTAGGGTTTTTTAGGGTTTTTTAGGGTTTTTTAGGGTTTTTAGGGTTTTTTGGGTTTTTTAGGGTTTTTAGGGTTTTTAGGGTTTTTTAGGGTTTTTTAGGGTTTTTAGGGTTTTTTAGGGTTTTTTAGGGTTTTTTAGGGTTTTTTAGGGTTTTTTAGGGTTTTTAGGGTTTTTTAGGGTTTTTTAGGGTTTTTTAGGGTTTTTTAGGGTTTTTTAGGGTTTTTTAGGGTTTTTTAGGGTTTTTAGGGTTTTTTAGGGTTTTTTAGGGTTTTTTAGGGTTTTTTGGGTTTTTAGGGTTTTTAGGGTTTTTTAGGGTTTTTTAGGGTTTTTTAGGGTTTTTTAGGGTTTTTTGGGTTTTTTAGGGTTTTTTAGGGTTTTTTAGGGTTTTTTAGGGTTTTTTAGGGTTTTTTAGGGTTTTTTAGGGTTTTTTAGGGTTTTTAGGGTTTTTTAGGGTTTTTTAGGGTTTTTTAGGGTTTTTAGGGTTTTTAGGGTTTTTTAGGGTTTTTTAGGGTTTTTTAGGGTTTTTTAGGGTTTTTTAGGGTTTTTTAGGGTTTTTTAGGGTTTTTTAGGGTTTTTAGGGTTTTTTAGGGTTTTTTAGGGTTTTTTAGGGTTTTTTAGGGTTTTTTAGGGTTTTTTAGGGTTTTTTAGGGTTTTTTAGGGTTTTTTAGGGTTTTTAGGGTTTTTTAGGGTTTTTTAGGGTTTTTTAGGGTTTTTTAGGGTTTTTTAGGGTTTTTTAGGGTTTTTTAGGGTTTTTTAGGGTTTTTTAGGGTTTTTTAGGGTTTTTTAGGGTTGGTTTTAGGGTTTTTTAGGGTTTTTTAGGGTTTTTTAGGGTTTTTTAGGGTTTTTTAGGGTTTTTTAGGGTTTTTAGGGTTTTTTAGGGTTTTTTAGGGTTTTTTAGGGTTTTTTAGGGTTTTTAGGGTTTTTTAGGGTTTTTTAGGGTTTTTTAGGGTTTTTTAGGTTTTTTAGGGTTTTTTAGGGTTTTTTAGGGTTTTTTAGGGTTTTTTAGGGTTTTTTAGGGTTTTTTAGGGTTTTTAGGGTTTTTTAGGGTTTTTTAGGGTTTTTTAGGGTTTTTTAGGTTTTTTAGGGTTTTTTAGGGTTTTTTTAGGGTTTTTTAGGGTTTTTTAGGGTTTTTTAGGGTTTTTTAGGGTTTTTAGGTTTTTTAGGGTTTTTTAGGGTTTTTTAGGGTTTTTTAGGGTTTTTTAGGGTTTTTTTAGGGTTTTTTAGGGTTTTTTAGGGTTTTTTAGGGTTTTTTAGGGTTTTTAGGGTTTTTAGGGTTTTTTAGGGTTTTTTAGGGTTTTTTAGGGTTTTTTAGGGTTTTTTTAGGGTTTTTTAGGGTTTTTTAGGGTTTTTTAGGGTTTTTTAGGGTTTTTTAGGGTTTTTTAGGGTTTTTTTAGGGTTTTTTAGGGTTTTTTAGGGTTTTTTAGGGTTTTTAGGGTTTTTTCAGGGTTTTTTAGGGTTTTTAGGGTTTTTAGGGTTTTTTAGGGTTTTTTAGGGTTTTTTAGGGTTTTTTAGGGTTTTTTAGGGTTTTTTAGGGTTTTTTAGGGTTTTTAGGGTTTTTTAGGGTTTTTTAGGGTTTTTTAGGGTTTTTTAGGGTTTTTTAGGGTTTTTTAGGGTTTTTTAGGGTTTTTTAGGGTTTTTTAGGGTTTTTTAGGGTTTTTTAGGGTTTTTTAGGGTTTTTTAGGGTTTTTTAGGGTTTTTTAGGGTTTTTTAGGGTTTTTTAGGGTTTTTTAGGGTTTTTTAGGGTTTTTTAGGGTTTTTTAGGGTTTTTTAGGGTTTTTTAGGGTTTTTTAGGGTTTTTTAGGGTTTTTTAGGGTTTTTTAGGGTTTTTTAGGGTTTTTTAGGGTTTTTTAGGGTTTTTTAGGGTTTTTTAGGGTTTTTTAGGGTTTTTTAGGGTTTTTTAGGGTTTTTTAGGGTTTTTTAGGGTTTTTTAGGGTTTTTTAGGGTTTTTTAGGGTTTTTTAGGGTTTTTTAGGGTTTTTTAGGTGTTTTTTAGGGTTTTTTAGGGTTTTTTAGGGTTTTTTAGGGTTTTAGTTAGGGTTTTTTAGGGTTTTTTAGGGTTTTTTAGGGTTTTTTAGGGTTTTTTAGGGTTTTTTAGGGTTTTTTAGGGTTTTTTAGGGTTTTTTAGGGTTTTTTAGGGTTTTTTAGGGTTTTTTAGGGTTTTTTAGGGTTTTTTAGGGTTTTTTTAGGGTTTTTTAGGGTTTTTTAGGGTTTTTTTAGGGTTTTTTAGGGTTTTTTAGGGTTTTTTAGGGTTTTTTAGGGTTTTTTTAGGGTTTTTTAGGGTTTTTTAGGGTTTTTTAGGGTTTTTTAGGGTTTTTTAGGGTTTTTTAGGGTTTTTTAGGGTTTTTTAGGGTTTTTTAGGGTTTTTTAGGGTTTTTTAGGGTTTTTTAGGGTTTTTTAGGGTTTTTTAGGGTTTTTTAGGGTTTTTTAGGGTTTTTTAGGGTTTTTTAGGGTTTTTTAGGGTTTTTTAGGGTTTTTTAGGGTTTTTTAGGGTTTTTTAGGGTTTTTTAGGGTTTTTTTAGGGTTTTTTAGGGTTTTTTAGGGTTTTTTAGGGTTTTTTAGGGTTTTTTAGGGTTTTTTAGGGTTTTTTAGGTTTTTTTAGGGTTTTTTAGGGTTTTTTAGGGTTTTTTAGGGTTTTTTAGGGTTTTTTAGGGTTTTTTAGGGTTTTTTAGGGTTTTTTAGGGTTTTTTAGGGTTTTTTAGGGTTTTTTAGGGTTTTTTAGGGTTTTTTAGGGGTTTTTTAGGGTTTTTTAGGGTTTTTTAGGGTTTTTTAGGGTTTTTTAGGGTTTTTTAGGGTTTTTTAGGGTTTATTTTAGGGTTTTTTAGGGTTTTTTAGGGTTTTTTAGGGTTTTTTAGGGTTTTTTAGGGTTTTTAGGGTTTTTTAGGGTTTTTAGGGTTTTTTAGGGTTTTTTAGGGTTTTTTAGTAGGTTTTTTAGGGTTTTTTAGGGTTTTTTAGGGTTTTTTAGGGTTTTTTAGGGTTTTTTAGGTAGGTTTTTTAGGGTTTTTTAGGGTTTTTTAGGTTTTTTAGGGTTTTTTAGGGTTTTTTAGGGTTTTTTAGGGTTTTTTAGGGTTTTTTAGGGTTTTTTAGGGTTTTTAGGGTTTTTTAGGGTTTTTTTAGGGTTTTTTAGGGTTTTTTAGGGTTTTTAGGGTTTTTTAGGGTTTTTTAGGGTTTTTTAGGGTTTTTTAGGGTTTTTAGGGTTTTTTAGGGTTTTTTAGGGTTTTTTAGGGTTTTTTAGGGTTTTTAGGGTTTTTTAGGGTTTTTTAGGGTTTTTAGGGTTATTTAGGGTTTTTTTAGGGTTTTTAGGGTTTTTTAGGGTTTTTTAGGGTTTTTTAGGGTTTTTTAGGGTTTATTAGGGTTTTTTAGGGTTTTTTAGTGTTTTTAGGGTTTTTTAGGGTTTTTTAGGTTTTTTAGG